>JASFAT010000305.1:0-20000 GCA_031353405.1 Baronia brevicornis
ATTTAGGCATTCACTTCGTATACTTCGTTCAGTTACGTATTGCTGTTACAGCTAAAAATAAACACAACTAATACTGTAGAGTATTAATAACATTACTTACTATACCTTTTTTATTATGATGTCCTTATAATAAAATAAAAGAGAGAAAAGAAGAGTTGTGCTGAATTGACTGCCAACCTTCGCTAGTCGAGATGCAATCTCAGAAGAAGAACATAAAAAATAAATATTAAAACACATTATTCATAGTTATTTATTAATCAGTGGTTATTTTACTTGTTTTGTATTTTAAATCAAAGATCCGGTGATTTTTGGTTTTAGTAGTTCCATTTAGTGGTCTATGACATTATTTGTTGGTAACACTATAGTAGTGTAATTTTTTGCTTTTTTAGTGTGATTGTAATTCTTTAGTGGGAAAAAAATTAAAGAGAACGTTTTTACTCACAAAAAATGTAAATTCAATTTACTGAAATATATAACTTTGTAAGTATTGTTATCTATTGTAATTTTACATTAATTGTTTACATATTTATATGTTTATTTATAATGTCTGTACTTGTATTTTTATATAACTAAAACAGGATTTTTTATTGTATGCTATTTTAATATAATGTGCTAATAAATGAGTGCGATAAGTAAACATTTATTTATGTTTATTTGTACTTGTATTTTTTATATAACTAAACCAGGACTTTTTATTATATGCTGTTTTAAATTAAATTAAATGAGTGCGATATATAAATATTTATTTACTTTAATGTTATTTACAAATCGACATATGCTAAGAAAATATAACTTGTAATAAAATTAAAACAAATTACTTTTGGTTTTCATGATGATTGAAATAAGGTGTTTTATTTATTAATAGTAAGATCATTAATTCATTTTCAATTTAAAACTTTAAATGATTTGAGTATAAAACAAAATGTTGTTTTTAATTGTTCTTGAAATAAAATTAAATCACAAGAATAGAGAATTTTAGTTTGTACTTAGTAATATAGATATTATTTTCCCACTGTTGAGTTAAAATAGTAATAAAGCAAATGAGTGTGTTACTTAGTATGAGTAACTCAGAATTAATAGAAAAATTATTTGTACTATGCTCTCATCACATCTAAATATTCAACTAAAATTGTCTTAAACATTAGAAGGGGCAAACTAAACACTTCTACATTTAGGTTTTTAATTGAAATTTGCTTGAAGTCTAAAAGTTGTTTTTATGATGATTTCACATTAAGTCAATAGCCACATCTATTTCAGTAACTCTGTTTTTATTATTTTAAATTTCATAAGCAAGCTAAAAATGTTAGAATTGAGTCCCTAAATCTAAATACTCTTAAAAATGGCTTACATGTTATCAATAAATTTGCTTTATTTAGTTAGATTATCATAAACACAATCAAATTAATGATAGTCTTTATAAATGATGCAATTTTTTTTAAACAAATATTGTATAAACAGTCATTTGAAATTTTTTAGTGCACAATGAGGGTGAGAGTGCTACATTGCCGGCCATTTTCTACCCGTATCTTGGCCATATTCCTTCTAGTGCTGGCATTAGGGGTTTATTGTTACTACTACAATACTTTCCCTTCATCAAATAATAACTCTCGTAAGTAAAATTACTCATTACATATAATATTTTTCTATTGCTTATTAAAATATTATAACATCACCTATATTAACTTATAGGTTAAAAACTTATACTTAAATATTTATATATTTTTCATCTCTGAATGTTTTAAAAATTTATATAATAGTTTAAGCGTCATTTATATAATATATTTAAACCTTTGCATTCTACGCTTTTTTTTTTTCACCAACTAATCCATACCTATTTAAAAAAAAGTAAAATATAGTTATAATATAGTCAAAGTTAAAATAACTTTATTATTTAAATTTTTAAATATGCAGGACAAATATAGTAAATAGTGGATAAAGTATCTGTTTGTAGTGTTTTAAATAGAAAATATCAATAGTGACATACAGGACAATTATAGACAAAGTAATAGAAAATGATTGTTACATCATTTCATATTTGTTCATTGTGTATTCAAGACAATGTTTCTTAATTTGCCTGCAATCATATCAAAAATTCGTTTCATTATGGCTTACTATAACTTATTTATTTTGATTACAACTATCTAAATGATAAAATATTTTTCAGCAAAACTCAGGGATTTAAATGACTTACTGACCAAAAAAAGTACTTTTTATGGTTAGTAAAATCGGCTGCCTGTTCGAAAATAGTATTTTTACCAAAGAATTTTGACTATTCACAGTACTGTGTAGTAAAAGTTGATATTATTTGCATTTACTGAAAACACGCATGAAGGACCAAGACGTATAAAATTGAATGATCGAGAGGCCGTTAATTTATATTTAATATACACTAAGCAAAAAAGACACACGCCGTACGCTTGCCGTCAAAATATTCTCGTAAAAAAAATCTGTTGCTCAGATTTATTTTTTGACTATAGTAGATTAATGTATAATATATTCATTTTTTAATTCTTTTTTATTTATAAAAAAATATTTATATACAATTCGTCTTAAACTCTACAATGTTTCCTCATTTACTGTCAACAAAATATAGGCAAAAAACAATTATAAATTTAGTGCTACCTTCCTGACTCTAATTACAGCTCCGAATCGTTTCTTCCAATTCTATCCCTTTTTTCAGCGAGTGTGGCTTGAAGCTCAGATGTCATAGCTGGCGCAGGACTTTTTGCCCTAACTTTTCTTTAAATCTCGTCCTATAAAAGTTCAGTAGGATTAAGACCGGACTATGTGCTGGCCATACAAACTTTTCACCGATAAAGCCTGCGTAAGGTATGACATGATCCCCTTATATCTCTTCAATATATCGGGTCGCCATCAAACCTCCAAATCTGCTCTAGTTTCGATGAAAACAACTTGGTTTTTGCCTCCGTTGAAATAACCCCCCACACCGCCCAAGAATGTCCTTAAAATGCCACATTTTCACTTATGTAGCATTGGGAAAATCGCACTCCACGTCTTCTGTAGACTTGTCGTCTCTCTCTGCTATGGAGACACGCTCTGCTTTCAACTGCAAAAAGAACAGAGTTCTACTGTTTGTCCATCCAGTTAAGGTGTTCCTTTGTAAAACGTAGTCGGGCTCCTCCATGAGCTGGGGTTAACCTAGAGCCAGTATTGGTTCTTTTTGTTGTCAGATTAGCCGCCTTTAGTCTTCTGACTATCCAATTTCTTTTAGGTCCTGTTAGACTTGAACGTCAGAGAGAGCCCGATTTCTGAGTGAAGTACTGACGATGAATCGGTCATCCCTCTCTGATTTACACCTTCTGCGTGATCCGCATGATGTTACTAGTTTCCTACTTTCGCCGGTAAACTCTAGATACAACAGCTCTATGTACTAACTCATATTTAACACATGAGCCACTTCACGCTGATTCTGGCCTTGTTCCGATAGAGCAACCGCTTGAGCGGTTCCTCTATCGGTCCTGATTCTCACGAGGGCGAAAAGCGACTAATGACGAGCCGTTTCGCTGCGATGAATGGCAACGGATGGAGCTCTGTGGTCTCTGCCAATATATAAAAAAAAATAATATATATATATATATATATTAAAATTATTTTGTTCTACCACAAGGCAATATTAACCGATAAATGGGTTAATTTTGCTGGTTTTCATTCTCTGTCAGTCATTTCGCGGCGCGGTAGGATATTGACGTAGTACAATCATTAACTGTTTCCATACCACGTACGTTTACTACCTGTCTTAATAAAGAACTCGAGTACTTACCTCTGCGCGCGATAACTCTCTTCAATAGGTTATATAGATATAGATATTCACATCTTTAGGAAATATAGCATAAACAAAGGCTTCTCTTGCATCGATAGGGTTGCCCCTTGAGTTTCAATCATTTAAAACTTTCTAGTCACACTTTACTTGTAAAACCAAAAATAATAATGAAATCGTGCGTGAATTTACTGTATACTGTTTAAATTCAGCTGTTTATTTCCAATTAAAGCGGTTTTTTTTTTATTTGTCAGGAATGTTTTTATATAGTTTATACTTTTACAGCGTATCATTGTAATTTCGCTAAAAATGACGTAAACCGCAAGGCAGCAAGGTCAAGCAGAGGTTATCTGCAACAGCGTTTTATGCGCGGTCTGAACCACTGATTAATGTGTTATTTGCCAAATCCAATATTTTTTTAGGTTCAGTTTAAGTAATACGATAAAAATCTAATATGCGTTTTATTTCAGGTTTTACATGAAATAAAACGCATATTACTTGACCGTAAGCTGAAAGCTTTAATATGAGATAGCATTTCTGTTTCCGTCGATTTTCTACCAATTTCCATTCTTTTTGTTTGCTGGGTGGCGCCACCTGGTAGACTTTTATATTGTTTGTTTCACACCGTGTCATTCGTGTTCAAACACGGCTATTAAAACACTTGACCGTAACTGATAGCTTTAATATAAGACGTGTTTGTTATCGCCTGGTGATGCCACTAAAGTAACCTTATTTTTGTAACGCCAATGTGATATTTATTAACAAAAAAAAACACAATGTAAATAAAGTGATGTCTTTAATCTATTTTTATCAAATAATTCTGCATATATTGTTGATATGTGTTTGATATCTTCAGTCTCCACAGGCTAAGATAAGCCATCTGTCTCTCACTAAGTCCTAAATACTAGAGGGATAGGGAAGACACGACGCTTCTCCATTTCGATCTGTTGTAGGTCATGCGTTTCACTTCGCTCCATAAGCCATATTGACATCTTAATAGCTTTTGAAAGATATCAAAGATAGAACATATTACGAGTAGTAGGAATGCAGGCATACTTGAATAAGCGCCTTAATTTATCCTGCGATGACCATGCACTTGGCAGGCTTGCGATACTTCTGGCTGTAACGAACAAATTATACTTCTCTGCAAGGTTATTTCATCCATTTAACAATTATGTAGTTCTAAAAATAGTGCTTAAATTACAACTATTAGCATGCACTCATGGCTAGTCAGATGGGAAACTACTTCAGTTTCCCATCTGACTAGCCATGAGTGTTACAATCAGTTTTAGACTAGATTGAGGCCAGAAGGTTATATTTTGATCTGATTCAATGCAATGTTGCATGTAAATACAAGCTTTAATATAATATTGTTATCTGGCATAGACTTCCTAAATTAAAACAAAAAAAAATAATGCGATACACCTAATTAAATTACAATTTTTATAGACAGGTCAAACTTACTTTATTTGCTTTATTATAACCTATTACTTTCCTTAATTAACTGGCTATCTATTGGGTTGAAAACTAAGGAATGGCGGATTTTTTTTAGAAAATCAAAGACAATTTTTTCATGGAACTAAATAACTTTATTCTACAATGTAATGCCCGTTTTGATCAATGACCTTTTGCCATCTTTCAGGCAGCATCATAATCCCACGTTCATAAAACTTCTGGTTTTTATTAGTAAAAAACTGAATCAGGTACGATGTGACATCATCATCATTATTTAAATTTTTACCATTCAAGGAGTTTTATAAAGATCGAAACAAAAGTAATCAGATGGTGCAAGGTCAGGACTATATGGTGGATGTGGCAAAACATCCCAACCAAGTTCCAATAATTTTTGCCGAGTGGGCAAATATGTGTCGATCGATTTGTCAATGCGGGCCGCTTTTCTTTAGCTGCATTGTTTAATTTCGTTAGTTATTCAATGTAGACATCAGAATTGATCGTTCGGTTAGGTGGTAAGAGTTCAAAGCAGACAATTCCTTTGTAATCCCACCAAACTGATAACAAAACCTTCTATTGATGAATATCAGGTTTTGATGTTGTTTGAGTTGGTTCACCTGGCTAGGATATTATTCATCGCCAGTTATCAGTCGTTTTAAAAATGCCATTTTTCATCGCCAGTTATCAGTCGTTTTAAAAATGGATCACTTTCATTACGTTTCTTTAGCAAATCGCAGTAATGCGTCGCGTTAAATGCGTTTCTTTCAGTTCGTGAGGAACCCATGTATCGAGTTTTTGAACATAGCTAAGTGATTTTTAATGCATGTGATACGTGAAGCTTCTTTGCAATCTCACGTGTTGTACTGTGACGATCCGAATCGATTATTGCTTTGATTAGGGCGTCATCAACTTCAACTGGACGACCAGACCGTTTTTCATCTTTGAGGAAAAAATCACTAGAACGAAATTTGGCAAACCAATTTTAACACTGTCGTTCTTTTAAGGCTTCGTCGCCATAAACAGCACATAACTTTTTATGAGCTTGCGATGCGGTTTTCCCTTTGTGGAAATAAAACAGCAAAATATGACAAAAATGTTCCTTTTGACTTTCCATTTTTCAACGAACGCCATACGAAAACTACGCAACCGATCAAAAAACTTTTTTTACTGATTGACAGCTGAATTGAATTGAACAACTATCAAATAACAAAATGTGTTTATTCTAATTTTAAACAAATACAATCAAAGACCGTTTAAGAAATACACAATGACAAAAAGAAACAATATTTTAAATACCTAAATACCATCCAGTTACTCCTTAGCACCTAGATTAAACCATGATTTCTTCGCTTTGAGAATTTCCCATTCCCTCAATATTTAATGACGCTCTTAATTTCTTCCACTTACTGATGCATTATTGACGGTCACACACACCACCCTATTGGCTTATATAAGTCATCATTCCTAAAATGAGAGTTTAAATAAATTGTAAGTTTTTAACTCTTTTCCATAACAAAAATTTACTTAGGTGTATTAAATTTATTTGTATTCCCGCTAAATTGATTGTATAATTGACCATACTAAATTAAACACTCTTTCTATTATTCTATTTAAATGTAAAGGAAATAAAAAGTTTTAACTTACTTTTTTATGAATTCAACCATTTTCACAAATTGGACATAACTTGTCCTTGTACTCGGATTCATTGTTCCGTTAATACCAAAAAAAAAATAAACAAATTTTGAATAGCTAAAATTTTTACAAAATATTGATTGGAAGTTAAGCTCGTACATGAACTATTAAATAAAAGCCACTTAGGTTGACGGGCAAACGTCGGCAAGCAAAAACTGTTGCGTTCGAAAGTCAGGCTTTAAATACCTTATAAATCTTAGTATGAATTTTGACTCTAAAAAACATTGAATTAATTATAAGCAATGAACATAGCAGATACTAATAGCTATTTTAATATAGTATGTTTTCTCAATCAAAATGGTCATTTATTTATTGACATATATTCTTTTAAAATTATAGAGTGATACTTGACCTTTAAAAACTTTACTATTGAGTTAACATTACTTGACACGAAAAAACTCATACTACCGTTTTACCGGGTTTTCGAATAGTTATCGAATTCGAGTAGTAAGACTACGTTAACTTTACCATTTCAATAGTAACTCATGTTACGAGGCACTGATTTCTGTACGGAAACGAATTTAAGGAATGTTTATTACTAAAATTAAATTTTATCTTTTACTAAATCCCATCTTTTTTGTCATAACTCCATTTATCCATTTATCTAGGAAGCAATCAAAATAGATTTACTTATTAACATAAGAAAGTTTCTTTAAAATGGTTCAAGTATAACAAAAGTAAATTGAATTTTAATTCCTATGTAAAACTAATCTTTTATTTGTAACAGGTAAAAAGACATCTACCGGAGACGGCGAAGATCTCAAAGCCCTTATGCCAATATTTCACGAAAGATTACCTCAAGGAAAGGTAAAAAGATGTTATAAATATTTATACTATATTAAAAAATGTGTTATTACCACACTGTCAATTGCCATCATAAAATTATTTAATATGCAATTACATTTTTAACGTGCTGGATAATCAACAAGTAGTCATTTCTTCAGTTATCGTTTCATCATTCTGATTTTTTTCGTTTTATTGTTATTAAGTTGGGGATGTGATGCTGTCGCACCTAAAATGTATACTACATACAAACTAATTTCATAGTCATAAAGAGTCGAATACAGAACTTTGTACAATAAGTTGGGCACTTAAAACTAATTTTACACTGTTTTACCAAACGGTAAAACAGTGTAAAATTACTTTTAATATGCCTAAGAAGGCACGATGCCCCACGAATGTTCTCTTTTTGACCGATACGCCACTATAAGCGGCTTTAGCGGATTTCATCTTTCTGAAAGATGCGTCACAATAGTGGCGTACACTAGTAACACACTCATTAACCGTGTATCTTAAATAATCATTTTCATATGTTGTTTCATACTCGTTTTATATTCACATCTGCCGTACAGAAAAACAGTCCCGTGCAAAATTTATCCGTGCCTAAGAGGTTTACACACTAGATAGTGTATATATATATGTACCTATGTACATATAAAAAGGTATTGTGAGGAAATAAGGAGTATCACAAGTTAATTACAAATTTCAAATTTGTTTTCCATATTATATAATATAAATAATAATGATTATTTTTTACCAATATTGTTTTTGTGATTCAAAAAACTACAACTTTTTTAAAGGGAGGTCAAGATCAGTGTCCTGTTTTGAAAGAAAGTGCAGCTGACATAGACACCGTGTCAGTTTTTCCTTCGTTTGAATTTCAGGTAAGTCATTTCCCACTGAGAATATAGTTTCCTTCCTCTCCGCCAATCCACGGTCTGCCGTGCCAATGGATGCGTAACTAGGGGTGAGTCACAAGCGTGCCGACCGTCCCGGGATGCGGTTCGTAGGAATTATATGGAGAGCAAAAATAAGCATTTTCCACACATTTTAATTTTAATTTTCATTCGGCTGAGGCTCCCAAAGAGATACTATGTGAAGTTTATGGAGTTGATTGTTTTATGGAACACACTTGACACTTAAAAAATGTCGTTCTGGAGATTTCTTACTGAAAGATGACCAAACGTTTTGGTCGACCTTCTGAAGCTGATATATATATAGATGTGTTTATTTCATTCACAGCCAAATTGGCTCCGTACAAAAGAATTTTGGGATAAATCCTTCGAGGAGCGCTACGAGAAAATTCGCAATGATTCGAATCGGCCTAGATTAAAGGTAACAAAAAACTTGTTAAAACTATTTCATAAGAATACTGTTTAAAATATAATTATATTCCTTGAAATTAAGCTATTACAGAAACATGACAAAACCATAAACGTATAGCACAATAAAGTCTTACCCAGAACTGTAAATATGAATTCAATCCATTTCCCAACTGCTCTCATTTGTTGCCTGCTCAACAGCTAACGAGCTCGAGAGCAGATTTACAGCTAATTAAAATAATACACTATTCAAAATAATTTCAGGTTATTGTGGTGCCCCATTCGCACAACGACCCGGGCTGGTTGAAAACATTCGAACAATATTTCGAATGGCCTACTAAGAACATTATTAATAACATCGTACAGAAACTGAATCAATATCGCAACATGACATTCATTTGGTCAGAGATATCTTTCCTTAACGCTTGGTGGGAAACCTCGCATCCAGTGAAACAAAAGGTTAATGTATTTTAACTTATAGTTTTTACTACGGCGCTGTGTTCTAATTGGGAAAGAGTTGATTTAAAGCACTCCTTTATAGACATTTTTTTTGGGTGGAAGTCTAGGGCCTTTGAATCTTCATAGGAAGGACTCCCGAAAAATATACATAGCAAGAGGCTACGTTACGAACTAGAGAGAACGACAGAGATAACTTCTCGACGATGCCTGCTTCTTGGTCTTTAAACCCCGCTGAAACGATGGAAAATCATCGCATCAATCACGACAGCTGGGAAGGGGCTACTAGCGATCCAAGGGCTATCGAATGAGGTGTAAACTTTGGCTAGGATCGCAATCGAAGGGCGAACATGGGTCGGTCAGATGAAAATGATCTGGCATCGTAATCCACTACCTTGTACTTGGCAGGGGCATATATATTGTTTAAATATTGCTTAAGCAGCTAATACTTATACATTTTCGGTCACATATAGATTTAGCGTAAACGAATAATGTATGATTATATAAGAAATTCTATGATTATATAAGAATATGTGTATAATTTTCTCAAATAAGTTTTAATTTTTATTATTCATTGTTTTATGTTACAGGCTCTTAAAAAGCTGATAAAAGAAGGCCGACTTGAGATCACCACTGGTGGCTGGGTGATGCCCGATGAAGCGTGCACACATATTTATGCGCTCATCGATCAGTTTATCGAAGGTAAGTTCCTCTATATAATATTACATGCGTTTGTACGTTTAAAGCTCTTAGATGGTTACAGTGCAACGGTACACTACAATATAATAATTTTAGGGTGAACGTTTTCAGTCATACCTAAATTTATGACGCCTGTCACCGAATACAATTTAATTTAATTTTTTAATGTGAACTCTTGTTTTTTAAAGGTATTTACGACTGAATAAAATACCGCTGAATAATATTTTATATAAATAATGTACAATAATAAAGAAAATGCAAAGAAATAATGAAATGTATACATAATAATAGTGGTAGAGGTCAAGAATGGCATAATATTTGTCTGTAGCATGAATGGACCGGCTTGCCCGGCAAAGTACCACTCTCTCGCAGAAAACCGGCGTGTGAGTGGTAGCTTACCTACCGCACTTTGTATGGTGAGCGGCCGAACAGGTGTTCCGGAAGGCCAATCCCCTCCCACTCCCATAATGACACATTCCTTAAAGGTCGGCAACGCTTCCGCACCCAATGGCGCTGCGGAAATCTATGGACGGCGTTGATTGTTTTTTATCAGGTGACACGCCTGCTCGTTTGTTTTCCTATCCCATAAAAAAAAGACATTACAAATTAATTTAAGTTTAATATTTTTGCCATATACATAAATGAAAACAAATTTCATGAGATTTTGACAGCTACATTAAGCATATTTTTTTATTTTAGGTCATGATTGGGTGAAAACTAATCTTGGAATTACACCAAAAGTAGGTTGGTCCATAGACCCTTTTGGACATGGGCCCACGGTACCATACTTACTGGACAAGAGCGGCCTCGAAGGAGCGATAATCCAAAGAATTCATTATGCATGGAAACAATGGCTTGCAGAAAGACAGATTGAAGAATTTCACTGGTTAACAGGATGGTCTGGGAAGAAACCGTCAATGATTGTCCACAATCAGCCCTTTGATATTTACTCTATAAAAAGTACATGTGGTCCTCATCCGTCTGTATGTCTTAGTTACGATTTTAGAAAAATTGCCGGTGAATATTCGGAGTATACAGCGAAGCATGAAGAAATTAACGACCAAAACCTGCACAGCAAATCGAAAACATTGATAGAAGAGTACGAACGTATCGGGTCCTTGACCGCTCACAATGTGGTATTGGTCCCTCTAGGTGATGATTTCCGATATGAATATGACGTTGAATTCGACAATCAATACAGCAACTACATGAAAATGTTCAACTATATCAACACTCATAAAGAAGTTTTTAACGCCGATGTACAATTTGGGACACCGATTGACTATTTTAATCTTATGAAACAAAGACATAAGAATATCCCGACATTAAAAGGAGACTTTTTCGTATATTCCGACATTTTTAGTGAAGGGAAACCTGCATATTGGTCTGGATATTTTACAACACGTCCTTATCTCAAAATCTTGGCCAGACAGTTTGAACATCAGCTTAGAACCGCAGAAATACTATTTACACTCGTCTCTAATTATATAAAACAGTCCCCTAGCCACAAGCAAATTGCGTCAGAGAAAAGACTGGAAAAATTTTATGAACAACTAATAAATGCTAGAAGAAATTTGGGGCTCTTCCAACATCATGACGCTATTACAGGTACTTCCAAAGCAATGGTGATGTACGACTATGGCACTAAATTGTTCACCAGTCTATATCACTGCATAAGATTACAAGAAACAGCTCTTACATCTGTAATGATCCCAGACGAAACATTGCACACTCAGAACATGTTGCAAAGTGAAGTTGAGTGGGAAACTTATGGGGCGCCAGTAAAGAAGCTTCAAGTTTCACTGATTGATAAAAAGAAAGTTATACTTTTCAATCCTTTGGCGGAGCAAAGAACTGAAATAATATGCGTAACATCAAATGCAACCAACATCCGAGTATATGACACCAGGACTAAATCATACGTACCGTACCAAATAAATCCAAAAATTGAACTCTATCCCAATGGAAAGCGTCTTATCAGCAATACCAATTTTGATTTAGTATTTGTGGCTACTGTTCCGGCTCTTACCTCCGTTACATTCAATTTAGAGGAGCATATAAATAAATCGCACCACTGCACAGTTTTTTGCAACAATTGCTACAACAATCATAGTGGAGAAAATGATAAAATAGACAATTTTATTATAAAAAATATGATGCCCGGTGACATTCAGCTCGAGAATTCGGTTTTGAAGTTGCTCATTAATAGAAATACAGGATTTTTGCGGCAAATATATAGAAAAGACGTGAAGAAAAAGAATATAGTAGAAATACAATTTGGTGCTTATCAGAGCGCCCAAAGACATTCTGGTGCCTACTTGTTTATGCCTGATTATGACGCGCCCGAAAAGCAAGTGCTGCATACCTATTCCAGTGGAAATGGTTTGCAAGATGATAGCATAATAATAGTATCGGGGCCGATTTCTACAGAAATCACTACTATGTATTTGCCTTTCTTGACGAACACTCTTAAAATATATAATATTGGCGATCCTGCGTTTCTACATGCAATACAAATAGAGAATATTGTCGATTTCGAAGATCCTCCTAAGAATAGAGAGACAGAGTTGTACATGAGGATTCAAACAGACATTGACAATGGTGAACTGCCAGAATTTTACACTGATCAGAACGGATTTCAGTATCAGAAAAGAGTCAAAGTGGAAAAGTTAGGAATAGAAGCTAATTATTATCCTATAACAACAATGGCTTGGATTCAAGATGAAGTGACCAGAATGACTTTAATAACGAATCATGCCCAAGGTGCAGCGGCATTCGAACCAGGCCGCTTGGAACTTATGCTCGATAGACGCACGTTATATGATGATTTTCGCGGCATCGGTGAAGGCGTGGTCGACAATAAACCGACAACATTCCTTAACTGGCTAATTCTCGAACCAATGTCAGACAATCGATTGAAAAGAGATACGGCCGAAAACTTTAACGAGAGATATTTTAGTCCTAACCAAAAGGCGACAACATATCAACTACCATCGCAAACCGCTGAGTATTTAAGTCGCACTCTGAATTACCCAATGAATATTTATATAATAGACAGTAGTGAAGTAGGCGAAACGAAAGTTAAAAGCCACCAGTCGTTTGTACAGAACTTTCCACCTGGTGTGCATTTAATGATCTTGCGCACTATAACTGACGATATTTTGGAACAATTCCCCAGCTCCTCGTGTTATATGGTGCTTCAGAGACCGGCTTATAGTTGCTCAGTTGGATTACGGAAACCAAAATCGTCTGTGTTTTCACCAAAAACAAAGTTCAATGGACTACACATTAACAATTTAACATCTGTAAGTTTAACAGGATTAAAAACTTACAAGTCTCTATCAAGCCTCGAAGACATTAAATTGCAACCAATTGACATTAAAACATATAAGATAAGGTTTTGAAGACTGTTAGTTTTAAGGGATAGTAAATTGTTAATTAACATACACCGACCTGACAGATGTTTAGTCAAATTAATTGACAGTATTTGTATCAAATATTCCATATAATGAATAACTAGGAGAATATGGGTTGTTTGTTAATAAAATGAGTGTGTTAATATACATTGTAAGTACATAGTTATAGTAGAAGTTTTCGAAGATTATATTTAACTTATTTGATTTCATTCTATGTAAAAATAGAAGCCAATCTACCCAGTCACGTTAATTTGGCTTTCTATCATAATAATGGCAACATTTTATTTCGATGAAATAAATGGAGTGCACTAGGTTATTTATTTCTTTGAAAGAGGGAATCAATGAATGAACTTCCGTCCCTATTACTAGGATTTAATATTTCTCCCCATGAAATATTGAAATACATCAGCATTTTCATTGAGAATAAACGATATCTGTCCATTTTGTTGTGGTATATTTTTCGTAACTTTTGATTTTGAGTGTTGTGATATTTTAGTAAGACTTTGTTTTTCACTTTTTTAATATAACTTTGCTAACAGTAACTTAGCCTGTGATGTGAACGAGGTAAAACGCAGGTTAGTAATCAAAATGTGGATATCTGAGTCTATTATGTGAAATTTATTGTTACTCAGTTTCAGGTCATTGGCACTAGTTAGGCATTTGTACAATGTTATAATATCTAGGGACATTAGATTTCTGTTATTTATAACTTAAATTCCATTTGACGTAAGAACTTTTTTCATGTATTGAAGTTGTGTATATAAGTGAACAGCATGCTGCTAATGTTTTTTTTTTGCTATTTGATATTAGCAATAGTATGGATTGTTGGGTTTAGCATTATCTAGATCTAGATCAGATGTGGCCAACACGTCGACCGCAAAGGTTTTGAAAGTAGCCCGCGAAGCTACTTACATTCACTTAAATTACTTGTTTAAAAATCTTAATTCGTTAATTTGTTCTTAGAATAATATACTATTTGTATAACGTACCTATACTGTTTGTATTATAATACCAAATTTGGAAGAGCGCATTTTAATTTAATTAAGTTTTCGTAAGTATTTATATATTATATACCCCTTTGCAAAAAAAAGCCGGGCGGTTTTGATTTTTCTACATTATAGGTAATAATTAAAAATAGTTCTAAGAGGTTTATGTTTACTAGCACTTAGTATAGTCTGGATATGAAAATAGTATTAGTCTGGGTATGAAAAAAGGTTAATTCCAAATTCGCTTTTATTTAAATAAGTCCTTTTTTTTAGTTTATGACTTCTTACTTACTTTTCACAGGTTGGTTGTTAGAAGGTTATCATCAGGCAACTAAAACCAACTTGTTATTTTTAGTAGAATAATTTATGTTTGTCACATCATCCTGTCTTATTATGACTTAAAACAGATATCTTTGTGTCTATTTTAATGGCAGAAAAAGCAAAAAGGGCTAGTAAAATTATAGCGCTCCTCCAAAAGAGGGGTGCAGACAATGCTACGTCTCACTGCGGTTAAATGTGAGTCGTCAACCTTCTAGAGAACCTGGACTCGATACCAAGAGACTTCGAGAGGTTCTGTTCAGAGAAGGCAAGGTGAGGCTGGGAGAAAACGTTGCACACAACCACGAGACGTCCACTTTTTAGTTACTCTGGCACTGGGAAATCAATCGCAAATGCAGTTACATACACCTCAAAAGAAACCTTGAAGAGGTACGGAGGAGCACAAGTTAGTCTATAGACTGTGAGGAGGAGACTTAGCGGCTGATATCAACGACCAGTTCGGGCCCCCAAGTTATACCGGATTATTTTTTTGAGGTTCGCTAGAAATTGCCTATCTTGGACCTTAGATAAATGGAGTAGCGAACTCTTCTCGGATGAGGCTCGAATTTGTCTACATGGTGTGGACTGGCGTCGGCAAGTGTAACGAAGACCAGGCGAACGCTATGCTGACGCGCGTTTAGAAGAAATCCTTATGGTAGAGGATTTATTTTGTTTTTGGTGGGCATAGCTTCCAGCTATCGTACAGAGATAGTATTCATTGAAAATGGCTCAGGCAAAGGTACATAAAAGAAATCCTTTGTTAACATGCACAACCCGCACTAACTTAAAATTAACTAAGATTCAATAGTGAATCTTGGACCTATGAGTATAGACTCATACAAATGTCCATTTTCACACGGATTTCTTCTTAGTATGTTATTATGTCTTAGTCATCTAAGACATAATAAAATATTAATATTATCAATTGAAAAATCAACGACTGTAAGATGCCCGTTTTTTTGCAAAGAAGTTTACATATATATAAATAATACTATAGCTAATAATAATACTATATTCTTTTTTATAACATTCTCGATTATATCTCAAAAACATAAGTTTACTTATATTGAGGGTACTAATATAGGATGTCCGGTGGCAGAATTTTCTTTTCTTTTTTTTATGGGATAGGAGGGCAAACGAGTAAGCGTGTCGCCAGATGGAAAGCAATTAGGTTATGGATGTAATAATCCTTCTTTGAAACTAGTAGTTGAAAACCTAATTCTTTCCTCAGACAACCATAATAATTTACCAATTTGTCAGTAAAACATGGTTAGTATCTATATAACTCGTTTGTCAAGGGCATTGCATGCTATACATAGTAATTGACAATCATCGGTGAATATTTTCAAGGAGTTAATGATTTTTTTTAAATTCTGTGATAGAGACCATGACATAAATATATAAAAAGGAATGAATAATATATACAATCTCATTGTTTTGATGTTGAATATAATTTGTCAAATTATCAATCAATAGCAAATTAAATCGGTCAACATTTTAGAATTAAGCAAACTTTATTAGTATAGATGCACACGCTGGTTGCTTGTATTTGTTCTTTGTTTACTTTTTTCGTTAAAGCGGTCCTGTGCAAGAATCATTAGTTTAAGTTATTTATTTGATTGTATAAAATACATTGATATAACATAATTACGCTTTATTATTGAATAGATAAGTCACTTTTAGGTGGTAAATTCAGAACATTTATGTGAAGATTCGTATATACAATAATATATGGTAAGCAATCTTGCACACCCTTTTTGTGATATGTAAATGTATTTTAAACTTATTAATAATTCCTATATATGTACTTGGGATTAAAATCATTTTGTGTCACATGTAATTTTAGTGTAACAGATGGCATGCTTCTAAATCGTGTAATCTCACTGCAAACTATGTATTTTATTAATGTTAAATACGATTTTGATTAACCAATTGATAATCAATACTTTTACTTAAATATATTGATGGAATTTTATTTTATTAACTACTTTAATAATGAAATCAAAATTATGTATTGTATCCAAGTTGTATTTATCGATCTTTTATAGTTGTATTTTAAATAATATGTTACTTAAAAAAATAATGTACAATTTTTGGTTGGGAATAATGTAGTTTTAATTAAAATCAAATAATAAATATATAATTGTTTTATTTTAATTAACAATGTAAAATTTCAGTCACTAGATGAAATAAATAATGAATATTAATTGCTTTATTGGAATTAACAATTTAAAGCAAGTCGTTATTTGAAAAATAAAAAGATATAATGTTATTTAAAATCACGATTTAAAACTTTAAGTTATATTCGTTTTTACTAGTTGGTTTTAATTTAAATTGAAATTAAAATATTTAAATATACTATTAGGTTGCTCGGAAAGTAATTTCGTTTTTTCCCGGCAGAGGATTTAATTGTATTTTTTTGCACTCAACTTTACATTTAAGCCGTATAATTTTTATATGCTTTGAGAGCTCATACAGCAAGCTTGTGTGTGAAAAATTCCAATTAATTCTACGCAGTAGTTTTTGGCTGGTGCCCTTTTAATTAGGGAGAGCGATAAGCAGCATTTTCGACATATCTTACTGTTTTACTACAGAAAGGGTAAAAATGCTATTCAAGCCAGAAAGAAATTGACCGATGTGTATGGAGGTGTTGACAGTACGCCAGTGCCAGAACTGGGTCGCTAAATTTCGATCCGACAATTTTGATGTCGAAGATGCACCACGTTCGGGAAGGCCGGTTGAAGCTGATAAAGACGCGATAAAGGCGTTAGTTGTTGCGAACCGGCGAATAACAAGACGTGAGATCGGATTGAGGTTAAATTTATCAAATTCAACAATTTTTGACCACTTGAAAGGCCTGGGATTATACTCGAAGCTCGATGTATGGGCTGCCCATGTTCTCACAGAGAGAAATCTGTGTCGCCGCATTGACGTCTGCGATTCGCTTTTCAAACGTCACGAAAATGATCCTTTTTTGAAGCGCATCATCAATGGGAAAAATGGGTTTTATACAACAACGTCAAACGCAAGAGGACATGGAGCAAAAAAGATGAACCGGCTCAAACCATTTCCAAAGCCGATATTCACCAAAAAAAGGTGATGTTGTCTGTTTGGTGGGATTTTAAAGGAATCGTTTTTTTTGAGCTTTTACCGGATAATACAACAATTAATTCGGAAGCAGGACAAACTGAATGATGCACTACAATAGAAAAGTTCAGAACTAATCAACAGGAAAGGAGTAGTGTTTCACCAAGACAACGTGTGACCTCACACAAGTTTCGTCACTCGCTAAAAGCTTTTACAGCTTGAAAGGGTTACAATGCCACACCTACCATATTCTCCAGACTTGGCACCATCGTATTATTATTTGTTCCGGTCACTCCAAATTTTTTAGTCGGTAAAACCTTCACCTCAAATGAGGAGGTTCGATCAGTTTTTTGCCAGCAAAGACCAAAAATTTTATGAGCGTGGAATTACGCTACTACCAGAAAGATAGCAAAAGGTGTTGGACCAGAACGACCAATATATAATTTAATAAAGTATTTGTTTATTACACTAAAACTGTCTTTCATTTCCACTAAAAAAAACGAAATTACTTTCCGAACAACCCAATATATTAGCATCGTGCTATAAAATTATTAAAATTAATCTGCAACAAGCGATTCGTCATTTCTTCTTTATTCTACTGGCAATCCATTCTAAACCTAAATGTAACCTGAAAACAAATAAATTTAATAGTTTTTGCGAAAATTAAATGTTATGAACAAAGTATTTAGATGACGTAATGTGTCGTATTTTTTTATTTTATATTAATAATATATCTTATTTTTTTAAGTGAAACCCAGTTTATTGTATAATAAAGTGCTAAATTAATAAAATGCTTTACTATCTTTTTATATATATATATATATATTCACGCCTATCCCCCGCAGGGGTTGGCATAGACCACAGAGCTCCATCCGCTACCATTCATCGCAGCGAAACGGTTCGTCATTGGTCGCTTTTCGCCCTCTTGAGAATCAGGACGTGTCTAGTGGCGAACCACGTCGCCGTCATTTTCGACAAATTGGGTATAATAAATTCGTCTTAGTGAATCCCACGAGCCGCAAGGGGGGATGGAGGTCAGCCCCAGCAGAGCCCTGCATGCTGAGGTAAGGCACCATAGTACTCGGGAGAGCCCGATCCCGGCACGCCCCTAGCCACGCATCCATTGGTACGGCAGACCGTGGATTGACGGAGAGGAAAGGAAATGCAGATTGAAGGGGTTATCAGACTCGGAATAAACATTTATAAATCCATATAAATATTTATTCCGATGCGGGAATCGAATCCGCGACCATTGACTCCGCGGGCGGAGGGCCCCGCCGCTGAGCCAATACTATCTTTGCAACAATTAATTTTTTGAACAAAGTACATACTTGTTGTTACTGCAGAAAATACTTCAGAATTTTTTTTTTAAATATGATTGATACAAATATTGAACTTATTTTCCATAAATTATGAAAAAATCAGAAAATACAGAAATATCAAAAGTTGTATGTTGTTTTGCAATAAAAAATATCCAAGTACGAACCATAATTAAATAACTACTAAAACTAATACATTTCAAAAAACCTGAATACGGCGCGGATGGGAGGCCTTGATAATATATCATAATTATGTTATAAATACTATTTTTATTGGACTTGCTCGTATATACACAAACTGTACGCAGAGTGTATAAACATACTTTTATCTATTAGTAGGGTACCATGTGTACAAGGCACCTTACATGTAATGTAAATAAAGTTATAACTATAATCTTAGTGTTGTTAAACTTTGTCCTATTGTTTCTCAAATTATGGAGGACTACATATAATGCGTTCATCAAGTAAGTTTAAAAAATGTTTTAATTATTACCCTTCACCGGTGAGCGCGCAACAGGCTTGTATATGCCAAGGATGTTGTTTAATTGAAGTTAAATCTAATTGCTCGGATATTTCTGCAGCTGTCATTGATCCTTTAACATCCTGAAACAAAATGTTCTTATTCAATACAGTCAATAAAACTAACAGCTGGACATTAGCCTCCCTCAAATGCAAGAATGTTGCTACAATTCCCA
>JASFAT010000305.1:22500-32824 GCA_031353405.1 Baronia brevicornis
AAGGAAACAAACACATTTGGTATAAATATAGTCACCTGAAAAGCAGTCACTGTTGTGACCTAATGGTGGAAAGTATCCAAAAGTTTGTGTTCCAATTGGCTCGGAAGATTTCCATCTGAGCTTAAAATGCACCATATACTCACATAAGTTTGCTCCCGTTCATCTGTTTATGCGCGTCCATCAAAGGGATGCCAGCTCCCACATGAACTTTAACATTAATAGTATTTGTTGTTTATATTTTACCTGTTTATTTGCAAACACGAGTAGACAGGCTTTACTGAGTTCTTCATGTAAAAGCATTTGATGCAATTCTTCTCGGCTTATACTCAGCCTTTGTCGATCCGTGGAATCAATCACCATGATCACAAACTGAAACAAATAAAACTCAAAATTACTATGTTTTTTGATATTTTATATTCCTACTACTACACGCCGTCAAATACACAGATGATAGACACGTAGTCACGAATGAAAACATGCAAAAACTATAAATCTGGATCGAGACACTGGTAAAAATACTTTTTTTTAGCAAAAATTATTATTCAACAAAAAGTTTTTTGTTGAAAAAATTTGTGCATCATTCAGTTAGTATTATGGTCCATTAAAGGTCTCTACATCTAGACTCTATGTAATTTATTTATTTTTAGTCTTAAAAAAGTTTAAAAATATGGAATAATTTAGGACTTGGATTGAGGGAAAAACATTTTCATAAAATCTTTTACTGGGAGATTTTTTTCATTTCTCTTTTGAGCAAATTAACAATAACGTAAAATTATTAAATTTATTATTTATAAAATATAACACATAAATATATAAAGAATAAATTATTTAATTTACCTCACTGTTTGTATAATAAGTATTCCAAGCAGAACGCAAACTTTGTTGACCACCAAGATCCCACATAACAAAACATAGGTTTCTCCATACTACCTCTTCAACATTAGAACCAATGGTGGGTCGAGTATGTACAGCTTCACCAAGTAGTAACTGATAAAGAATTGTAGTTTTCCCGGCGTTGTCTAAACCCACTAGGACTAACTTATGCTCTGTAAAAAATTAAATATAAATAAAAAATAGTTAAATATTAAATATAATACAAAATTAGATTGATATATTCTTTTAATATTTATGTGACCTTGTTTCTAAAATGTACAATAAAACTCATTTAAAAGGTTTTTACACAGTTTCAAAAACTTTTGTTATAATAAATGCCAATACAGATAATTTAATAAGTATAAATATTTATTTAAGCATGTTTGCTTCCACTTGGGCTAACTTTCCAGTTTCTTTATTCAGGGTCTTAAAATTCCAAATGCCTAATCATGTCCATTTTTTCGTGCCAAAGCTGTATTAAAATCGGTCTGGTTTATCATGTGTTTCAGTAATCACTAGGACTTCAGGTATGCAGGTTATTAGCCCACAATACCCTAGTCTACTAGTGTGGTTGCCACTTCATAGCCCACGGACTTGCTTTTGGTGTGGGTATACTACCTGATAATTGTTTCTGTTTTAAGGTGCAGAATATTTATCTTTTGCCTTGTGTCTAACATTTTCAGCTTTAACACAACGGCATGGCTGTAAAAGGTCCCAAGGTGTTTGACATGATCATGGACAACAAAGAATGGACAGGGCACTGCTCTCTTCAAGTGTTCTGTCATCCACACAGCAGTTGGTTACTTGGCCTTTTATAGAGGTCACTAACCACCAAATTAGTTTCCCCATCAAAACCGTACCCCGACTTTACACCCAACCAGGGGGAGCTAGCACCCAGAAGAAGAAATATTTATTTATCATTCAAAAATACAAGAATGTTCCCAATTTTTATAAAAATAAGGATTGTTCATTATTGTGTGGAAATCAATTGCAAAATTTATATAGAAAATCGTATAATGAAATATCTTGGAATATCCTATTTCGTGGCGACAATGTCATTGGTATTTGAAAATAACTATAAATTGGGTCACTCACCTTCATTTCCAAATAAACTCCAAATTTTTGAAATCAGTAACCCCATCGTTAATAATTAATCTATGCAACTTCAAAATACGGTCGAGCACAAGAGAAATATATATTTTTATTTTATTTTTCGACACCAAATATCATAAGCCACTTCGTTGTAAGTTCCGCATAGAGTACTCAATAAACTTACAATTAACACAAATAAATTGTCATAACCATAACATATTTCAATTTAAATATTATAACAAATTATCTTATAATAAATCCACATTCATAAAAATTGTTAGTTTTAATGATTTCGAATTAAACTTATTATTTACAACTAAAGACTTTTAGGTTTAGTGTCAAATTAACCGTACTTTACATTGTACGCAAGCAATCACGAAAGTTACAATTATTCACAATGGGAGAGAGTACATTAATATATTTCAATACAATGTTTCCATACTAGACTCCAAATTTACCCATTTTTCCTTGATCAATTAATTGTACAATATTCTCTCAAAATATGAAGACGGTGTTTTATATCACTAATTTCGTATATAAAAGTAGGAAGATGTACCGTTTTGTGTTGAATGGATTATATTAATAACAAATGACATATTTAAACATGTTGTATAATTGAAAAACGTTCCCATTCGCATACATATTAAAGAATTACATTTATGTCAAATAACGATTATAATGAAAGAAGGTATTTAAAATTATTTCAGAAAGTAGTAAATATCGATATTTTATTATAATATGTACGCAATTTTTCACACTTAAGTTGCATTTTCATAAAAAAACAGAACTCAGTTGCTCACCTAATATTATTGTAAACCAATTTATTAAATTTTATTTTAAAAAGAATTATTATTTATATTTCCTGTATTCATTCCTAAAAATTCTAGAGACCAGAGAGGAGGCATTAGCCGATGGACAACGTCCAAGAGCACCGGCGCGTCAACAAGCGCCACCATTTCACGCGGACCTGGAGGGGCCGATGACATGCAGCCAGTTCGTCGCCTGCCTCAACAAGGTTACCGCAGTCATCCAAATCCAGCGTCGACCCTGGGACAGCGCTTTTCGAAGGATTTGGCCCCACCCTGCTTGCTTCACACAGAGGTTAAAGAGGTCAAGTTGGTGGTGTTAATACCCCTTGTGGGGTCCAGCATCAAGTCGCCAAACATAAAAGTCCCCGTTGAGTTGCTGCTTTAGTAATGGGGTTCATCCCCGAGGCTCGATCCCACACCCCTGCGCGGGGTGTGGATGTCCCCGTTCGGGACATTTATGGGCCAAGAAAATTATTTTGCGTCATCAAAATTTCGTGTCCTGATTCTTCACTTCTATACAACAAACACATTCTTCAACGGCACGCGAAAACGAAAGCAGAAAAGTGGATACTGCTCAAACAAAAAGCGCTAAAGCGCTTTCACAGCCGAGAAAAAAAATCTCGCCCGACACCTCCCTCTGTGGCAAACCCCGAAAAGCTCCGAAAAGCTAGTCGAAATATAAACTCGGTTTTAAGCTTTTTGTATTTGTCGGATGAAGGTGCGTAAGTTATAAGGTCTTTTATCTCTGCAGCATATTTATGTAAGCTATTACTTCATTCTACATGGTATTATAAAGTTTTCTCGTTTCGGACACAGTCTTCATTTATATGAAGCTGATTAAATCATGGCAACGGCTCCCCGCACAAAATGGCGGAACTTTTACACCAACGGCACTGATATTCAATGTCGACGAGTCTTCCTTTGACGCCATAGTCATAAAATGTCGCAATTTTTCATTTAATCAAACGTCAGTTTGCCACCAATTTAGAATTTGGTGATGCGGTGATAACTATGAAAACAATTATCACATTATTAAGAGAGCATTCATTTTTATTTTTCTGATATTTTTAGCTCTATCAGCTCTTTTTTTAATCATATAAATTTTAAATAAAATGAAACAAATTAAAAGTAGTGATAAGTGGATATTAAAACTTTCAAATAATTGATCTCTAATTGACCTGTTGTCATTACGATAAAAACTGTATATCGGTATGTGTTGTGTCATTTTGCTTTTGTACAAAACACATACATATTTTCATCTTTTACAAATATTCGTAATTTAATTTATTGCAATAGGAGATTAAATAAGAAATTAGATGACGTCATTGTGTCTATAATACTTTATTAATCATTAGTTTAAAATAAAATAAAAATACTTTTATTAATTACAAGATACTTAGCACTTGATAAAACATATTTTATACAAATTATTAGATTGGAATCACTTGTGTTCGAAACAATATGGCTTAGACATTTTTAAACATAAAGTTTTACTTTGAGTGTACTTTAGAATAAAACAGGTGTAAGAACTGTATTTAGCTAGTAAATGTAACAAGCATAGAGAATGTTTTTTTCTTAACGTCAAGGGTATTCCTCTTTAATAGTTTAAGAGCCATGTTACAGTAAGAATGGCTCGGTTACACCGGGGAAGTTCCACACACTCACAGAATTTTTGTGTTAACTGATAGCATTTTTATATTATTGCGTTTTATGTTGTGACTGCAGTTATCCAGTGGCCCAACTCCTTTCTTATTATTTATATCCTTCTCTCTCTCCCTCACTATTGATATTGTAACCTAAGGTAAACAGAGCATTTGCACTGCCCTTGGTTTTACGGTTAGCCATGACTGGTGATGATGGCTTACAATAAAGTAACATTCCTGCTCTTCCATAAAAATATACTTCTTGAAATTACAGTCACAAGAATAAGAGAATTAGTTGTAGATTGCAACAATCGCCTTAATGAGTTTGAATGTAACGAAACAGGTTTTCGGTTATTTGATTTTTCAGTGATAAGATATTTGTTATCTCTCGCTGAAAAAAACTATTAAAGATCCTGATCTAATATTAAAAATATATTCGAACTGTCGCTAATTCCATAGGACGTAAATTACTGAGGTCAAATTTAGTTAAAGGTATACCTTCATTAGTTCCACATAAATTAGTTTGATAAATTGCTTTAACGTTACGAAGTATTTTTTCTAAAGTAAAAGACACCTCTTTATTCAGATGTTTAAATTCAGTTATTTCACAAGTAAAGCTTTGTCTATGTAAAATCATTAAGCCAGTATTTACAGAGAGACTATCTAAGGAACTTTTGTGAACATTTAATCTAAAATTGAGAACAAAAACATCACATGGAAATGTTGTTTTTATCAGTGGAAGATACGTGTAGTAACAAAGATCTGCATAAACTTTATCAATAAAGTAAATATCTAAGAAATAATTTAAAGTGTTCGCTGTATAAATAGCAGCCAAACTAGGTAATTTAATATCACTTTTTTGATGTATTTGATGATTATTTTTAATTTCAATAAAATTTTCTAATAATATAATATGCTTATGATGAGTGCTGCTACTGTCAGCAAGACCTTCGTCTGTGCCACGACCATCATTGAAAAGAACTCGTCGGTCTAAAATTAACGCCAAATGACCCTCATGCAATGCAGTCACACCTTGAGAATGATCTATCACTAATGTCAAACGACTTTTCTCATCTTGTATGAATACCATGTTAGAAATGGGATAGATATTTGATTCGATTCGTCTACTGATATTAATCGCCCGAGGAGTATATTGAAAACCATTATTATCCGTAACTATTTCTGGTGGATAACCGTTGCTGATATCAGTTTGTATAGATAAAAATAATTCTAATTCTCTGTTTTTTGGCGATACTTCGTAATCTACGTTGCTTTCAATACTAATTACTTTTGATAACGGGCTGTCACTAAGATTGAAAATTTTAACAGTACTTTGTAAAAATCTACCAAAAATGGACGTCAACTCGGTTGTTACTTGACCAGATACTATTATAATATTTTTCGTTTTAATTCCCATTCTGTAAGGCATTAAAATATCGTGTATTGGTTTAGTCAAGTTACTATTAAATAGAAATATCCCCGAATTAATATCGGAGCTTCTAAATGCACCATAGTCAATTGACACAGTTTTCCTAATATTTGTATCCTTTTCAATAACTGTTTGTAAAAAGCCCGTGACCTCATCAATAATTAGTCTATGTTTATAGCTCTCAAGTTGTATATCTCCATCTTCGACAGGTTGTATGCTAAATGGAAATTTTACTATACTGGGAAGTCCCTCTTCTACTTTACATAATACACAGTAAATAGTAGAAATACTGTGTGAAATATCATATGTCTCCTTGATTTTGTACAGTTCTAAGGTCATTGGTGAAATATTAACTGCAAAAATAATTGCAAAAAATTGTCTTGATATCTTTATGCCACTTTCTGATTGATGACTCCATATGGGATTAATTTGAACAATAACATCTTTTCTATTGTGGTCAACAATTCTTATATTAGGATTTCTGGTCACTAATTCTACTACTTCTGTTCTTTCATGACTTAAGGAATTAAACACGTATATTTGATCACCAGGACTAACTGTTCTGAAAGCAGATATAAATTCTCCTTTTCGATATATGTATTTATGGAGATAAGTTTGATTTTGACCTGATCGTATACTAAGTAAACTCCCACTTATTTCCTGTATGTACCAGCAGTCCTTCATTGTGGCTAGTATTTGTTTATGGATATATTTTAATACGTTTGCAGTCAAAGTGCCACTGGTTACGTTACGATCTAGAAATCGAGCGACAGTTTCTCTTGTTTTAATCAAAAGTTGAAATAGGTTGGAAATATTCATTCCTCGAAAGGCGTTCGAACTCAAGGCAAATGTGAAAAGGATTTCTGTACTTCGAAGTGTAGATTCAAGACGTCTAAGAAGAATTTTAAGTAATGGCCTAGATGTAAAATATCCTGCCCAGTAAGCTGGCATTCCATTATTAATATCGGCAAAATTAAGAAAGTCCCCTCTTAAGCTTGGAAATGTTTTGTAATTATCTAGAATAGTTTTAAAATAATCCTTAGGAGTACCAAATCGAAAAGTAGCTTTGTAAATTTCACTGTTTACATTTACGAATTCTGCTATTTTTTGGTAATTATTGAATTGGAAATCAAATTCAGTTTGTAACTCATAATGATACGGTCCTCCTATTGGGGAAATTATTACGTTATGCGGTGTTATAGTTCCTGTTTTAGAGTATTGTTCAAGTAACATTTCAGATTTTTCTTTAATGTTGTACGAATTGATATCAACATTTTTATATAATTTTGCAAAATTGAAATCGTTGACACAGATAGCTTTATCGGGGCCGCATGCTTTGAACCCTGCTGAATTGAATTGAAGGTAGTGAGTAAGTACTGAGTGTTTAGGAAAGCGTTCCCTACCAATTTTATTTAAAGCATCGTTAAGAGTGGTTTGGGAAAGCTGAACATCCCAGCTCTGTACCCACACAAAATCACTGTACTGATACTCGGCTAAGTATTGTTCCCAAGAGAAATGTAGGTTTGTGAGTATTAATTTAGAAATTCCCATAAGAGACAGAAGGTAAGCCATAGTTGGGCTGTGAGCCACGCTGTTAGTTAACCACGCCACTGTAGGTATGTAGTTTAAATGATATTTCAGCCACGTGTGACCTGCAAGAAATGAAATACATGAGAAAAAAACTATTTTAATTATTATAATACTGGAGAAAAAACTAAATAAATAGAAGTTAACTAAATAATATTCATACATACATATATAATATCTGGCGCAGTTAACACTTGTAAAGTAATATCATATTTTTAGAACAGACTTATGTAAGATTAAGACATGAGTGAGTACAATGGGGGGCAGCGAAACGGCTCTCCATTAGTCGCTTTTCGCCCTCGTGAGAATAAAGATGTGACGGGTGGCAAACCACGTCGTCGTCGTTTTCAACAAATTTGGTATATTAAATTCGTCTTAGTGAATCCCAAGAGCTGCAAGGGAGTATGGAGGTCAGCCCCAGCAGAGCCCTGCATGCATAGGTAAGGCACTATAGTATCCGGGGGAGCCCAATCCCGGGACGGTCGGCACGCTTGCGCCTAAGCTCGCCCCTAGCCACGCATCTATTGGTAAGGCAGATCGTGGATTGGCGGAGAGGAAGGGAAAGGATAGATAAGAAAGGAAAGGGCAGGAAAGGAAATGCGGATTGGGGGGTTACCAGACTCGGAGTAAACATTTATAAATCCATATATATTTATTCCGATGCGAGCATCGAACCCGCGACCATTGACTCCGCGGGCGGAGGGCCCCGCCACTGAGCCAATCGGTCGTCTGTACAATAAAATCCTTTTACAATAAAAATTGGTTTCTCCTGAATTAAATAGATTGGTCATTTCTGAATTAAATAGATTGTTTATTATTTGATGACCAAAAAATATTTTTAGTAATACTGTAATAACTACTTTGACCTTTCGCCTTAGCTATACGATTTAAGCAATGTCTGTTTAATGCCTGTTACACTTCCGTTGGTAACACTATAGGCTGTCGCGGGAGTTTCAAACTCTTCTATACTTGGAGCGCAAATATGACACATCAGATGATTAGATAACACGTTTTTAATCTTGTGGAAAAGAGAGCTTTCTAGCTATCGTTTGTATATTTTAAACCATCGTAAGTTTGTCCACCATTTTTTACTTCATGTTAATAATATATGTGTTTTTAATAGATTAATTACTAAAAAAATTAAAAAGTAAGAACCTTCGATAAGCTGATGTACTAGTCCAAAAATATGTGTGGTAGCTTCATCAGGTTCAACCCATCCTCCAGTAGTTATTTCAAGCCGTCCCTCTCGTATCAAGCGACGAAATGCCTGCGACGTATGTATATGAATTTATTTAACATTTTATTCCCATAATTATTTAATTTAATCAACACGTATACTAATAATATTGCCATACCGAACGATTTTTCTGCGTCGTTGTTTTCCACCATTGACTCAAGTGTGACACTTCATTCCAATTAAACGTGAGATTTGTGTAGAATTGTAGCTTTTTCACTACATTTGAAATAATTTTGTGGACACTATTGTTATGATACTGTTCGAAAGTTTGTTTCCAAATTGTATCGACGTGTGTGCGGGGTATTAGTATAACCTGTGTAAATGGAACTAATAACGCTTTTAAATGATTAACGAAATAATAAAAAATAGTGAATCAAAAAATTAATTAATTTCTATGGCTCATAGTTGGCCAAAAGTAAACAGTCTGGAGCTTATTAAAGATGATTTTATTATCAATTATTTTTGTAGATAATCAATATTTACCTTTCCAAGGATTTAAAATAATTGACTTGTTCCGGTCTAGTAAGCTCATAATAAATATGTAGGTTCTTATTCATATATTCATATAAAGTATAATCAAAAGAAACTAGGAAATATTTATTTTCTTTCCTATTAATTAGATTTTTGAATATATTCTTATAACATCATAGGACATGAGCGCGAGAAAAATGACGTAAAATGACGATTACCTTAAGCGGTGGCCATTTTGGATTTCTCATTAAAGAATTATAGCGGGTATTGAAAATGTTATTCCAAAAGTGTTTGTTAATTATCCACGGTGGCTGCAATATGAACCTTTTTAAATACTTTCAACATTGTAAAGGCAATAATATAAATACATCAGTGTTTTACTATCATATCGTTTACTCACTATAATATTTTTTTAAATAAAGTATTTGTAAGAAGATCAAGGTGCAATATAAATAAGAGATAAAATCGATGATGTCAACGTCTGAAGATTAATCTACTGAATCTGAATGCTGCATATAACGTCAATGGAAAAAAATTATGGCATCGTCCTAAGTTGAATATTTAAATGTAACTGGGGTAATATTGACTGTTGTCTTCAAAGCTCTAAATTTGACTTTTAAACCATGTGTAAATTAGAAACGATTAGATACAGTTGATGTTTATATTATGGGAAAAATTGCTCTCTGTTCTTACTTGATTTAAATAGCAAAAATAATTACCTCAATATCGAATTCAAGAAACTTTTTTTGAGCATCTATATCTGCCTTATATTGATGTAAAACTGAGCAAGTAGAAGGATTGATGGTGATACTGTAATTAAATGATGAAATTATATTGAAGGGAGACACTTCTTCAACTAAAAAATCTATTTTGTCGATATCGGTGTTAATAGCTGGGATTTTTTGGTCATTTATATAAGTGCTCAAAGTTTTTTCGGGCAGATCGATCCTATTAATCAAGGTTTCTTTAATAGATTCACTATTATTGTTTATCAATTTCAGGTTTTCAGTTAATGTTGTGTAATTTTCTAGTTGCATTTTTGATATTTGTTTATTAATTGGAGGGAAAAAATTTGACGTTGTAGGTATTTGATAGAAATTTTTTATAGCTATTACCCCCGGATAACTTAGATTACTTATAGGAGACTGGAAGTCATCATTTAGATTATTTGCACCGTTGATAG
>JASFAT010003146.1:0-13075 GCA_031353405.1 Baronia brevicornis
CTTGGAGAATCACTGATCTATCCTGCTGATACGGAATATGAAGCCACGATTCTTAACTTAGAAAACGAATACTTTGCCACTAAGCTATTTGGGTTGTCTATCATTTATGACGGAATTTTATCGTCTCTCTTACTAAAACCAATTGTTATTTTTCATATAAATTACTTGATATTTATACTAAGTATGTCATTAATATAAATTTCGTGCGGAAGTAATTGTGTGTGATAGAAACATAGGGTCGAAAACAATGAAAAGATTTGACGTCAAAAGTCGTTTTATTATTTACATACAATGAATCGGTTTCTATAACATCTATATATAATAGTATAGCGGCTGAACAACTTGAAATCTCCTTCATTTTAATAGCTAAACATACGGAGACTCACGAAATTATGATTAAGATTTGGGACGGTTTAAGGAAGAGAGCTGATTCTAATAAAGACGGCCAGGTTCGTAGAAAAAAAATTAAAAATTAAAATTTTATGAAAACCTTATTTTGACAAAATAACGCTGAGTGAAGACCACAATCCATTTAATACAAAATAAAACGGTATGTTCTCATCAACAAAAAACATTAGGTTACGAAAAAGGAAAGTTGATTATTATTATTTTTAATTGCATTTTGGAAGGTAATAAGGTCATAAACGTTATATTAGACAATACATACAAGAAAAGACAAGATATTAGTATGTAATTTAAAATTGTTGTTGGATGTAGTTTAAAATATTATGTCGTGCATATTTTTTCCTTAATAAACATCTCAAAAAATTCTGATTTACTGGGGTACGTATAAATGTAAGAATATGCGTCCTTCTTGAATATACGCACGTATGAAAGTTTTGCGATCACTCGTTTTGATTGGCCTTGAGATTTTTCGTACAAAACAAGTATTCATAATGATTAAAACAACAAACATCTTATCATTTAGCTATTTACATCGATATTTCGATAAGAAGATTGGAGTACCGATCTAAACTTCTGTTAAAAGTTAAGTTTACGTTATTGCCATGAGGCTTTCGGCATAGAATAGGCATTTCTTTCTAATAGTGTCGTATAAGGCGATTATAGGAGTAAATAAATACCAATGGACTGCCAGCAATGTCGGTTATGGCTATATTGATAGTAGTGATAAAATATATTAACAAGAGTTTTAATAACTTTATCAAAGTTGTACATGCATACCTCAATGTGATGATATAAATATAACTTCATTATCGTCTAGGTCTCAGTAGAAGAGTGGGTCTCCATGTGGAATGATTACGCTCTTAATCCATCAGCGGCATTAAAGTGGCAGCAACAATATAGCCATTTCATGTTTCAACTAGAAGATGCCAGTGCAGATGGTTCCATCGACTGCGATGAGTTTACTACCGTCTGCTCTGCTTATGGGATAGATCCGAAAGAATGTAAATTGGCGTTCAGTAAGATGGCCAAGGTGAGAAATTAAACAACATTAAGAGTAATTATATTTATATATATATATATATATATATATATATATATATATATATATATATATATATATATATATATATATATATATATATATATATATATATATATATATATATATATATACTGAAGTAGTCATAGTTGGTAACCAATTCAGAGCTATCTTTTTCTTCAGCGAAGTTTGAAAATAAGAATGCTAACAAAAAAGCATGAGCATATCTTTTCACATTATTAAGTTTGTTAATTTGTAAACAACTTAAAAATAACAAACTGAATAAAATCATGGGGTAAATAATGAACAAGAAATGAATACATCATATAATTCATGGAATAAAAAAATCCTATATAAGCCATTCAAAATTTCACAATTTCCGATCAAAACATTTTTTGGTTATTTTTTAAACGAGCCGAAAACTGTTACATAGTGTAATGTTAACGAATTAAATGGCTTAGTGACGAAGTGACTTAGTGAGGCTTTCAGAATCAGTGCTTGCAAGTATTTATTCTGAGTCTGGGTACCCCGCCATTTCGTCAGGGACAAGGCATGGAACATATAGAGGGCTGTAAAATTTTTGGGATCATCACGTAAATACTGAATTTACAAAAAATATTTTCTTTCAGGGAAAAGCCAGTGTTTCATGGGAAGAGTTCCAAGAACTTTGGAAGGAATATTTTTCTACCGAAGATCCAAACGCACCTGGTAACTTCATATTTGGTAGAACAAGCTTCTAAATTAATAGATTTCAAAATGTTTACTAAAATCCCTTGTGTGCCCATCGTAAATGTGGATTTGGATATTAAAGACCGTCTAGCAAGTTCAAATTAAATAAAATTTGAGTAAAAATTATTTCTAAAATTAATATAAATCATCTTTTGATGCATTTATGGAAATCGATGATGAGTTTTTAGAAACAGAACTTCATATTTGACTTGCAATTAAAATTAAATCTACCGTGTCAGTGTTTCAGCCCTTTTCTCGAAGTAATAAATGTCTCATAATCTTAGTGGATCTTTGAGTGGACTTTTGACTTATCTTAAAAAAAGACAAATTTTACGCTCAATCCTTTTTGAAACTCCTTAGAATATATATACGAGTAAATGCTATCTTATGACAACGAATGAAACGTTCTCTTCTTGTATTTATAGTATTATAATAGCATATCTTTAGTAATATCTAAGCTAATCATTCTGTACTTAACACTCTTAAATATTAGCCGAATTATATTAAATGCTCGTGTGTCAACTTTATCTCATGTTCGTTCTTGTTTTAATATTAAAAAATATTTGATGCATATAAATATTATATCGAATAGAATTGATGTTTGTGTAATCTTTTAGCAAGTCCTCTGATTAGATATATTTTAATAAGACCAAAATGTAAACTGCCATTGTTTTAATATTGTGCTATCTACCTAATTATTGCACATTTTATAATATATTGTTTAATATATAGCTGTATACATTGTCATAATATATTTAGTTGGATTCGTTTGTAATTCCTTAGTCATAATTTGTGTTATAATTAATTAGAATATTATGTTTAGTTATTAAAATGAAGGAGATTTCAAGTTGTTCAGCCGCTATACTATTATATATAGATGTTATAGAAACCGATTCATTGTATGTAAATAATAAAACGACTTTTGACGTCAAAATCTTTTCATTGTTTTCAAACCCTATGTTTCTATCACACACAATTACTCACACGAAATTTATATTAATGACATACTTGAGTATAAATATCAAGTAATTTATATGAAAAATAACAATTGGTTTTAGTAAGAGACGATAAAATTCCGTCATAAATGATAGACAACCCAAATAGCTTAGTGGCAAAGTATTCGTTTTCTAAGTTAAGAATCGTGGCTTCATATTCCGTATCAGCAGGATAGATCAGTGATTCTCAAGCATTGTGCCGCGGCACTTATGTGTGCAAATTCTTGAAGTGAGCCGTAAAATTAAAGAAATGAAAACTATTTTAGACATTTAAATAGTCTATATTAATTATAGCTAAAAGTATACCCCATCAAGAAAAGGTTGAGAATCACTGGGATAAATATTTATACGGCCAACAGGAATTAATTCTGAGTCTGACTGTTTTTGTCCTTGCTATTTGTGTGTTCATAATAGTACTAGCTTCCCTCAATTTAATTACGAATTTTACCGTAATCCCCACTCTTCTCGGACAGATTGGGGATCACGGGTTAATTTTTATAACTTAGTTAAATATTGCTAGTCAACTACTGATAGTGGCTGCCATAATCGCCTTGTACTCATATGATACCTTGGCAACAAATGGAATAACTCTATCCTGACTGAGCCTTACATAGTAAATTTTAATGGCTCACATAAAGCTAGCTTTATTTATTAAGCTTTATTCTTTAATTATAATGAAATTCACAACTCATTTATAAAGTAATTTAAATCTAATTTAACTACCAAACAAAGAGCTAATATAACATTCATATTTTTCCTAAAATAATAATACATTTATTGCCGCAAAATACAATATATCTACATATGTTCAATAAATAGGAACAAAAAAACGATTGCATTAGCAAACATTATGAAGTGGGGAAAACGAGTGACTCAGCTTTTACTAACAGAGGATGAAGTATTGGTTTTCATACATACATACATATCGTCACGTCTGTCTCCCGTAGGGGTAGGCAGAGAATCTATCTACTACGATCTCGGCATACTTCCCTTGCTTCCTCCACCCTCATTATTCTCCTCATGCAAGCCCGCCGGTTGAGGGTACTCTTGACCTGGCCCTTCCTAAAAAGTTCAGTAATTTGGTCAAGGTATGTTTTTCGTGGTCTTCCTCTTCCGACCCTTTCATCCACATTCGCAAGGTAAATTTCTTTAATATTAAATTGGTTATAAAGGTAAATATTAGATAAATATTAAATTGGTTTTTACAAGGTAAATATTAAATTGGTTTTCAGCCACTCCTTATTTACAATTAATTAAATAAATAATGAAACGCAATACTTATAATGTGCTTTGTATTACCAATGTGTGTTTATTATCGTTTAAATAATCTTTTTTTCTATATCTATCGTCTAAATAATCGTTTCTTTGTAATATGCTTTAAACATGAGTCTGTTTTTTAAACACGCAAAACTTTTACCAGTTTATAAGCACAAATCGATTTCAGTTCACAATATGTAGTCACAAAGGCACATGTGACCTCATTTCGACAAGAATAAACTTACAATATATCTCGGGAACTGAAAACGTTTCAATAAAGTAAGAAAGCATTACGTACATTAAAGTGTTTCCATTTTGTAAAGATAAAAGCCGAGCTTACCTATGTTTGAGATATTAAAGTTACATTCACGTTAAACATAATAGACTTTTTATGAAAACTTATGTTCTTCATTTATTATTTGTTTCCTATTATAACGTGGTATTATGAGATTTTGGACATACACATTTGTTTTTTTTTATTTTTGGTCAAGGTTTGTTTTCCGTGGTCTTCCCCTATCGACTCTTCCATCCACATTGGCAACGTAAGAAAGGCCAGGTCAAGAGTACCCTTAACCGGCGGGCTTGCATGAGGAGAATAATGAGTATGGAGAAAGCAAGGGAAGTATGCCGAGATCGTAGCAGATCTGTGGTCTCTACCTACCCCTACGGGAGACAGGCGTGATGATATGTATGGATATATGTTTTCTATTTTTTATCATTTTTGCAACATTTGAAAAAAAATATTATATATATATAATTTTATAATGCTAAAAAGTTTGCAATAACGCAAAATCTTCCTTCAAGCTCTAATTCCAAGTTAATTGCAACAATGCAATTAGCTCAGTCGTCTTCCACTGTCGTATTTAACTTCAAATAAGATGCTTCCGGGAGAGCGGTATTTTGTTCTCCTGAAATTCTAAGGAAAATATTTATTATCAGCGTTATTTTCTCGTTTAATAAATTTAATCGAATTCTTTGTCCATTGAGTTTAATATATCATATAAAAAATATTATAATTCTCTTGACTTATATTATATATGTATAATATGAAATGAATTAAACGACACTTTGCATTGATTAACAGATTATTTCCCTCGTATAAATTTCCAATGTATTCTTTTCTATTTCGTAGAAACAAGTGTGTTTTAAAACATGTAATCTTTCGCGCACTTTCCTAGTCTGCAGAATAAAAATGCATTTCACTCTAGAACAGTTTTGGAAGCACAGAATACATTTTAAACGTAAGTTACTGAAATTTAAGATGAAACAATAAAACTACAAAACTTTCTAGCGTTCCATTCCTTAAAAATAAAAACAGATCTTACCTGTCTTTGAAACATTCTCTAATTGCTTTTACTGTTGCAAATAGAAAGTTTTATAATATATCGGTTTTATTTGTTGTGTAGTAATGTAATTATAGGTCGGGGCAAAAGTATTTTCGTATTTTGAATGTGTTATTAGTAATCAAACCTCTTTGGCTGTACTGAATTTAACTAGCTGGTTTTAATACCATATTAAATGGGACATTCTGAAGATGTAATAAATAAAAAAAAACTAGTTCCCGTTATTTTTCAACTGTTTTTCAAGCAAGCAAAATGAACGTATGTGACGACGAAATTCGGTACATTTTAAAGTTTTATTACAAAAAAGGTAAAAATGCGACGAACGCCGCGAATAAAATTTGTGTGGTTTACGGACCTAATGCGGTATCAATAAGGGTAGCACGAATGTGGTTCAAGCGTTTCAGGTCTGGAAATTTTAGTGTGAAAGATGAGGTTCGCTCTGGACGCCCTGTCACAGATAAAATCAGTGTCATCTTTGAGAAAGTGGAGCAAGATCTACATATTAGTAACTACGACATTGCTGAAGAACTGGATGTTGATCATAAAACAGTTTTACGTCATTTGCGAAAGTCTGGGTACAAGAAAAAACTTGACATTTGGGTACCACATGATGTCACTGAGAGAAACCATGACAACGCCAAACCGCACTCATCTATAGCCACGCAGCAAAAATTGAGAGAGCTTGGCTGGGATGTGTTGATGCATCCTCCGTATAGCCCTGACCTTGCTCCATCAGATTTCCACCTGTTTCGGTCATTGCAGAACTCTTTAGGAAGCATGAAGCTAACCTCAAAAGAACACTGTGAACACTACCTGTCAGATTTTTTTAATAAAAAATCTCTAAATTTTTACAGGAATGGGATCATGGCACTACCCACAAGATGGCAACAATTCATCGATCAAAACGGCACATACATATTATAAATAAATAAAAAATTATACCTAAAAAAAAATATTTTCCTTTGTATAAACCATACGAAAATACTTTTGCCCCGACCTAATATATAATCATACTTATTCTCTTTACTTAATAATTTCGTTTGTAAAGAAAATTGATATGTATTTTATGTGACATATCGCAAAATCATCTGTGTTATTATGGCACTATTGAAAGACATTTTGCTTATATATATATATATATATATATATATATATATATATATATATATATATATATATATATATATATATATATATATATATATATATATATATATATATATATCTGCAATTTTCGAGAACATTGAAGCAAAATTCTTTTGATTTCTTATAATCACCATCATAAAACAATCCACCGCTGAATGTAGGCCTCTTCCGGCTAGAAATAATTAGTCCATGATCAGCATTCAAGACAAGCTAGACACTTATTTCATTATAATATTATTTTATGTATTATAATTGGCGTGCTTTTAATAACGACTTTACACTTCCTGCAGAAAACTGGCATCTGAGTGGTAGTTTACCTACCGCGCTTCGTACGGTGAGCGGTCGAGTTCCGGAGGCCCAACACCCTCCGCCTCCCTCTACCCCTCCCCTCCCATTCCCACTCCCATGACACTTTCCTTAAAGGTCCGCAACGCTTTCGTTCGCGTTTCCCGACCATCCGCCGTTCCGCGTGCGGAAATCTATGGACGGCATTGATTGCTTTCCATAAGATGACATGCCAGCTCGTTTGCTTTCCTATCCTGTAAAAAAACTAATAATTCATAATAGATGCGAAAATTAAATAAAAAAACAGAAAACACACGTTTTTATTTAATTAAATTCAACTTCTGCAATCTATAGTAACGTATTGCTTATTTTTACTATCTAAGATCGTACGTTCGATTCTAATATTAGACTATTGACGTAAAACATATTTTTCTACTTCAAGCATTATTAACTTAACAAAAATTAGTCTAAATCCTCTCTTAAAATAGAATCTTGTCTCAAACATGTTTCTGTTATTCCTTCCACATTTGAATCTCTCTTTGAAAAGCAAGTTTGTCTTTTATGTCTCTTTGAAACGCTTTTCTTTTCGTTAAGCGCTATTTAATCCTAGGGCATTTTTTATGAAAAATTCCTTTTATGTTCTCTTGTGAGCCCTTGCTATTCCACAGAAAGATCAAATACCATGTTTATTTGATGATCATTATTTTTCAACATAATAATGAATTGATAAAGGGATATTATATCACGGGAGATCGAAAACTACTTTTAAACTGAAGATCTTGTATTTAATAAGATATCTTGGTATTATTCGACGTCTATAACAGTCCTTCACATTTTAAAGCTTTATAATCGGTCGTTTTGCTACGATGAATGTTAGTGGAAGGATGGATGAAAAGATCGATGAGTGTGGGGGAAGCAAGGAAGGTGGATCTGTGGTCTCTACCTACCCATACGAGAAAAAAGTGTGACAATATGTATGTATGTATAATCTATCATATTATGTAGTGTTTGATTTATATATTATACATATTTTTTAAATTTCTATTTTCAGTCAATACAGCCTAAACAGTTTCGTAACATTGGTCTTCTTCAAAACTGAGTAGTGTTGCTGGAATCCTTACGCTTATTAGGTGGATTAGGTATCGTCGAATAGTTTTGATCTCCGATAGACGCCGATGTTATCCATCTTCTGACATTTGCTCTCATAGTTACCACATACAATAGATTGGCCACATACACGTAGAAGGCCTTATTCTATGCTATAAATCATACGGCAATAACTTATATAAAAATAGGAAACTTAAAAACAAAATTTATAAATACCCAAAATAAAACTTACATTTATACATCACTACATGCAATGGCGTCGCTGGTGAAATTGTCCCAACAACTGGGAATAATGACGCGAAATGACATAAATTGGCTCATCTTTTGTTTCCAGCTCGTTAACCTCTCGAATTGGAACAAATTAACAACAGCGAAAAACGTAAAATATTTACTTTCTATTGTCTTTTTATCTAAATATTAAGGTTTAACTCAACTATATCAAATAATCCTTTGTCTTCTGACATCACATCAATTATAAAAATTTTTCCAAGTTGTATATTGTATAATATACATAAATGTTCTTATTTATATTTTTTCAGTAGGACTGTAACTTGTTACTTATGCCAACATAAATAAAATAAAATACAAACATATTAGTTGGGAAATCCATTATATGTCATTACAATAATTAAACTTCAATTTACGCATGGCATGACTTTTGCTGCGAATAAAATTTACATTTGATTTCAAGATAATTAACAATCGAGTACTAGCTTGCATGGGCCATTGCGTGTTGCTGCCTCATAATTCTATACAACTTAAAAATTTGTCATGCGAACCTAACCTTAACTTATATTTTATTTTAATTAACTAACTGCTGCTAAGATTTTGGCATTTTGACAGAGTTCAGCGATCTACCACATAATAAATAATTAAAATTGATAGTAATACGCAATTCTATTGCAAGATTTTACTTTGAGACCTGGAGATAAAATCTTTCCTTCTTGAGATGCCTCTAATGAAGTTTAGCAGCTAGTTCTGTGTATGCATGAATATACTGAAAATAGAATTCTATTATGTGCTGAATTAGATCTGATTATACCCTGTCATTTCAAATGTCGTTACAAAATGTGACCTGCTGATGAACAATACGCTTTGAAGAAATCGATAAATTAAGGCCAGAGCGGTACAAAGTAAAACCTCCCAACATGGGAAATTTATCGTCAAATGATCTACAATTACAGTATCGAAATATAAAAAAAAATACTTTGCATTTCATCATAGTTATGGTGTATCCTCTAACTTATTTTTGATATATATATATATATATATATATATATATATATATATATATATATATATATATATATATATATATATATATATGAAATGTAATCTAATACTTATTCTATTTAATTTATATATTTTTTTTTCATTTTTAAAATATTTTTGTAAAGGAAATTTTATGCTATGAATGAATTGCAATTTTACTTCCTTTTTACCTTTTTTGGTTTCCTATAAGTAAATAATAATGTGTGTAGTTCTATCACTATTTCTCATCCAAGCAAACTTTGTTTTTCGAGGATGAATCAACCTCTTATTCTATGCGTATCTATTTTACAAATGAACTTTTCGTGTATGTACACTTATATTTTAAAAGGATAAGAAGACTTTTTTTTACAAAAATACATAAATATAATATGATTGGCAAAAGGCTAATTGGTCAGGAGTTATGCATACGATATAACGTTGTACTTTCGGTTGTACCTATAATACTATCTAAAATATAATATACATACGAGAAAACATAATGCGATACGAGAATTAGAATTCTCGTTTCGTAACTTAAACTACGATTTTTAACTTAACTAAATTAACTAAGCAGAATATATGGATTATAAATATTTATTCAGAGTCTGGTAACCTCCCCCCCCCCCAATCCGCATTTCCGTTCCTGCTCTTTCCTTTCTTCTCTATCCTTTCCCTTCCTCTCCGCCAATCCACGGTCTGCTGAGCCAAAGGATGTATTGCTAAGGGCGAGCTAAGTCGCAAGCGTTCCGACCGTCCCGGAATCGGGCTCCCCGGGTACTATGGTGCCTTACCTCAGCATGCAGGGCTCTGCTGGGGCTGACCTCCATCCTCCTGCGGCTCATTGGATTCACTAAGACGAATTTAGTATATCTAATTTCTTGAAAATGGACGGCGACGTGGGTACACCCGTCACGTCCTGATTCCTACGAGGGCGAGAAGTGACCACTGGAGAGCCGTTTTCGGATGCCGGATGGAGTTCTGTGGTTTCTGCCAACCCCTGAGGGGGATAGGCGTGAAAATACAAAAAAAAGAAAACTAAGTAGAATGTTAAACATTTGCTAGACGTAAATTCTTTTGTTTTTCAATAAAGTGACGTAAAGATTTATTTCATAGTTACGTGTCACTGTTATTAAAGGCGCTACTCAAAAACGTATCTCTTTCATAATTTCCTTATTTCTCTTTCATTATTGTAACATTTTTCTTTTATATATTTTTCCATTTCAATCGACATGCGAGGCTGCACACTCGTGTTGCGCACACATTGCGCGGAAAGATTTATTGCCATTTATAATTCGTCGTGAAGTCGTATGATACCAAAAGAAGATTCATTTATCATTTCCGAACAAAGCTTTACCTGAGAATATGTATCAGCTACACAATAAAGTTTCCGTTCTTCCGTTTCGTTTCTTACGAAATTTGATTTTACAAATATAATATTAAGATCTTGTACATATTTTTGTTCATAAATAAATACAAAAATCTCCAACTTTGTCTGATTTAGTGATGAGAAGTGTCGCCCATAAGAAATAAAATAATCAACTTTATGTAACAAACTAAAAATCAATGTCTCTGTTCTTTATGTATTTAAGGAAATTTAACTTTTTAGTTTGGTTTTCGGACAACCCAATATTTTTTTATAAGTTAATAATGCAACCAACAACCTTCATTTTATTGTCATTTACTTATGAACGATATTTTAAATTTTCATTAGGTACATTACTTACTCACTTCGATGAAGTCGGTGTTATGTAATACAAGCCTACAAGATTTTTATAAGGAACAGTAGGTAAAGAAGCAAGCGTGTTATCTGAAGGTAAGTAATCCCCATTGCCCGTAGTTATCGGCAACACCAAGGGAAATACAAACGCGGTGCCCACCTTAAATATGATCTCAGGAGAGAGACGTAAATGAAAAGCAAAAAAGTTGGTAAAATAATTAGTATAATAATAGTAAGTATTTTTACCTTTAATAACATCTTGTTTAAAGGTAAGTTTTTTTTTATCATTAGAGTAATAAGAAGAAATTTTCCATAACTTCTTATTGGATGGTAGAGGCCAGAATGAACTATTTTCAATTAAGTGAACTTATAACGTATAGCGTTTTCCGGGTAACGTCATTATCTGACACAAAGGCTCTTGCATATTAATTATATGATATTCACCGTTAATGAGTTCAATTTGCATTTATTTTATATATGAATGTACATACAAATCTAAATATAAAAGAGATAAAACCCATACAGTATACAATAAAAATGTCAATTCAGATAAATATAAGGTTTTTTTTATTTTGGTTTAATTTGATCTTTATTAGTTTAGATTCATTAGGGACATTCGTAACGTAATTTAATTGTAAAGTAAAGCAATGAAGAGCCAATCATCTTGCCACGGAATGGGGGCCCGATTGGGTTATATTTATCCATTCATAACATAAGTGCGTAACATTTGTTAATGTAGCAATTTTAATTTTTTTATATCGATATAATAAAGAATTCAGGGACTATCTTCCTTGAATTCTCTATTCATCTCCACCATTACACTCATACTCATTGTATTCCATACACTTTGTTTTATTAGGTCTGTATTTATTTTTCTTGGTCTTTTTATTTTAGTTCTTACTTCAATATTTCCCTGGCTGATACTCAAAAAACAATTGTCGTGACGAAACAAATGCCCAATCATACTTCCCCTTCTATTTTCAACGTGATGATTTTCTGAGCTAGATTTGCTGTCTTAATAAATCTATTCAATAATCCTCCATTCTTTTTAATTAAATATAAACTTAAAATATAACAATAAACATTGACGCATTATTAAAATGTAGTGATCATAAATAAAGTTATATGTTTTAGTGTATCAGATAAAATATCATATTGTAGATAAATTTATGTACACGAATCATAAAATGGTTCAGAAGAGAAAAATATTGACAAGGGTTCGTCGTGAACAGTCGGATATTATAAAAATACATATTTTTAAACTACTACGCACGCGCCCTTATGTACGCTCCATAATCAAGAGAACATATACTCGATTATAATCATTTTTAATTTTAATGAACTAATCTAAGAACTGCAAGAAATTAACAAATTATTTTTAAGACATTTACTTTAACTACCATACATTTATTTATTTAATACGTCTATATCGTAAATGCTGATTTCATCACAAAAAAAGTTTCCTAAAAATATTTGTTTAGTAAAGGGATTGACAGGGGTGAAAAAACACGATCCCTAGTTTCAAAATCATTTTCAATGTACGTTATAGAGGTTTCAGCTAACACTATACAAAATTTTCTATTATATACGATAGAAAATTTTGTATATTGTATATAAATGTAGTAACTGTCATTAGTATATAATTACTATTTTATAAATAAAAGTAACTGAAAATTCCTATATATATAATATATAATTTATACTGACTGAAATAACAAAGCATTCCGGAAGTGTCTTTATTTATATCCTTTGTTGTGTAACACTAGGACTCTGAAGAGCTATTCGAACTGCATTGCGTAGA